>JAKCPI010008218.1:0-13950 GCA_023213315.1 Euborellia annulipes
ATAATCACAATTAGAAAACCCATGCATGGGACTTAATATTGTACTGCTAAACAAATGTTAGATTTCAGTCGAAACAAGATGAAAAAAGTTCAGGAAGGTTGGTTCTTACTCTATTTTTCTCAAAACTATCAGACATAGTGTATAGTGAATGCCAAAATTAAAGTTCCTCCAGGCCTTTTATACGTTTTCTATTCAAGAAGATTTTTGGGTATTTTCAAATGACATCGATTTTGGCATTTAGTGTAAATTTGTATGGGAATTATATCCAAGAAATGGCTGGGTTTATTTTCCAAAAAGGATCGTATGAATAACCAAGAAACACACCAAAAAAATGTAAAGGAGATTGAAGAAAAGAAGCAATTTTAGGGACAGTCAAGTTAATCTAATATGGAATAACTCTTTTAATTGTATTATATTTTATTTTAGTGTCCAGGAATACTTTATTTTTATATAGTAAGCAATTTTTCTTAAAAATTTCTCTGTAATTTGATAGACTGATAGGAGAGTCTATTTTTTATTTTTTTATCAAAACATGTAAAGTTTTTAAAATAAGAAAACTATTTTCTTCTATGATGAATTCAGTAAAAAATTTTCCGAAAGTTATTTTGGGTTCCGTAAAAGAACAAAAAGAAGCATCCTTTTAGGTAAGGGTCAAAAACAGGACAAAAATGACCAGACTAATTTAAGGAATTTAAAATATTTTTCCTAAAATTTTAATAAAAACTAAAAACAAAATGAATTTATTATAATTTTATTCTCTCTGTATTATTTCTTTAAATTGGTATTCTTTATAGATATGATAAAAAAAATAATCAAATTTATTTTTTATTATAATCAAAGTCCTCTAAGTTCTCAAAAAAAAAAAAATTTGTTTTTAACAAGATAAAAAAATACAATTTGTTCCTGATTATTGAATAGTGTGATGTAGATAAAACTAATCAAGCATATATCGTACAGTGAGCGCCACAATTAAGTCCCCACTTGATAGCTTTAGCCTTATATAGTGAAATAATTTTAATAACCGAAAAGGTAAAAAATCTGGTACAGATTACCTTTTAAAATTTAAAATTATTTCATCATTTACCATATTCCATACCATATACTTAAGGCTAAAGCTAGGGGACTTAATTGTGGCGCTCACTATACAAAAAAAAAAATTCTCAATTTAACCCCATTGTAAGAAAAAAAAAAAAAAAAAAAAAAAAAATATTCTCTCTCAAACGTAAGAGATGCTCACAAATGTGATTTAAAATTTGGAATATTACCGCAACATATATTTTTTCAAAGGACGTTTAGAATAAAAAAAAAATTTGTTTTATCTAAGTGATTGATTGATAAAACATTGTCTGGATAAAGGTTCAAGAGATTTGTTTATTTTATTAAAGAATTTGTATTATGTGTGATTTTCTTATCACACTCAAAGATAAAAAGATAAGATAAGAAATAAAAAGGGGTGATTGTTTTAAAATAACAATTTTGAGGGGATGTATGTGTGTGTGTGTGTGTATGTGTCAATGGACAGATTAAGATAAGAGATAAGGAGTGTCAAATTCGACAAGCGCACGTGACTCACCAGAAAAATATGGTAGCTCCAGAAAAAATAAAAAAAAAGTACCGAACGACACACACGCTATTTATTGTTGAGGTTAACAAATTGCACACACTATTTAATCACTTGGTGGTTTTGACACAAGAGCACCGGGTAAAGAGTCAAAACAACGTCCCCGGCTGCATGCAGTCCAATCTCGACAGACAGACCCCGGGAACAAAAACAAAAACAAAACGCAACAACGCGCGCACAGCAACACAAACAAGACACGACTGAGGCTGGCTACGACACGCGCAAGCCAGGGCGGCGGGCGGCGCCTCCACTTCGGCTCTCCTCGGCAGAGCTCGGGTTGGCATGGCAACGCCGCGCCCCCCGAACACCAAGCAAGCTCCGCCCTCACGGGTGCACGGCAGGCGGAAACAGAATCGCTCTCGCTTGCTTTGATGAGCACTCTTGAGAGAGGATAAAATATATATGTATATTCTAATAAATGACTGGGGAAGGAAACAAAAACTCACCCTAACATAATATATAAATATAAGAGAGATAAAAATATTTATTTTTATTAAGAACACAATCTTTTATGCAAAGGTCTCGTGGCACAAATTGAAGTGAGCCACTTTAAAAAATCAATTATTACTTTCTCTTACCCTATATATGAAATAGGGGGGGGGGGCGTGTGTGTGTGTGTGTGTGTGTGTGGGTATTTTTGACCATGAAATGAGCTAGGAGGTTGAAATTTTATATTTAAGTTAGGCACCTTCCGAACTCGTGTAAGTAAGCTTTTAAACCAAACCGGCCAAAAAGTACTAGTACTTTACTGATGTACTTTTTTAGTACTGATTATAACTGGATATGGTTGATGTGTATGTATTCAAGGGATGAAAAAAAAAAGAAAAATTTCAATTTTCTCTATATACATTTCGAACGCTCATCGTGCTTATCATCAGGACCTACGGTCAACAAACTATATTTATTCAAATTAGAAACAGGAACGGGAGCCTTCTCAGGAACAGCAGCCAGGATAAATAATAAAAATCTATATTTCGTTGCCGACGTTTCGGGTGCAAGTCGCACCCATCCTCAGGGCAAGCGACTTGCACCCGAAACGTCGGCAACGAAATATAGATTTTTATTATTTATCCTGCCTGCTGTTCCTGAGAAGGCTCCCGTTCCTGTTTCTAATTTGAATATCTACAGCCATTCAACTCAAGAAATTTTATATTTATTCATATATTAAAAAGATTTACATAGACATAATATTGCATCAGAGACTGACTTTTCTATCTGTAAGTGATTATACTTACCACAATAGGCAACTCTACGAGGAGACGGAGTTGCTGTGATATCCCGTCCTGTGGAAGGGAAGTAAAGAAGATTCCCTCTCAGTGATGCATTCTTCGAAAGGAGTCGGTGCTGAGGGAGTCCCTCCTCGAACTTGGACATCCTCCATAGCATAGAAGAGGTTGGATAAAGGGAACCGGCTAGAATATGGCCAGAGGTCGGTTGGGTTTGAGGTGTGTGTCTTCGTGCACGAAGCATCTCGGGTAAATAAACGTGATTATACTCTGATGCAATATTATGTCTATGTAAATCTTTTTAATATATGAATAAATAATGTTTGTTGACAGTAGGTCCTGATGATGAGTGCGAGTCAAATTTTGAGAAAATCGAAAAAAAAAAAAAAAAAACTGGAAAAGTGCATTAGTAAAGTACCAGTACTTTTTGGCAGATTTTGTTTAAAATCTTATTTTCACAGCTCAGGAGGCTGACTAACTTAAATATAAAATTTCAACCTCCTCTCGTTTTTGAAATATTTTGTTCACAGGCTCACACACACACAGACAGACCATGTCGCGAAAACCACTTTTTTGGATTCAGGGACCTCAAAACGTGTATATCCATCAAAATCTCAACATCGAATTTTCGACACGAATCCCTTGGATTCAGGGACCTCAAAACGTGTATATCCATCAAAATCTCAACATCGAATTTTCGACACGAATCCAATACTTTCTCTCTCTATATATTAACATATATATAGGGGTAAGAGAAAGTAATAAAATTTAATTTTTTGAAATTATTAGTATAGAAAATTTGGTGATGTTTTATTGAAAATATCAAAAAACTCGGGAATAAAGCAGATGAGGCTTTAAGGCAATTTTCCCACCCCTGCTATAAACTACGAATATATAGGCTTATTATCCGTCTCAAAAGTAATTGGCCAATAGCTATCTTTTGTTTAATCTAAATAGATAATAGACGGCTTACATGAAATATGATCATAATGTTTTTACTCTAATGATATTTATTGTAAGCCTACTATTTTTGGATTGTTCTAATTATCCATTAAGATGAGACGAAAGATAGGGTATGTTCAATTACTTTTGAGACGGAGAGTGGTTCTTGCTGAAGAAGAGAGTCACTTACTGATTACTACTAGTTGGTGACAAACTCAATGTCACAGCAATTCCATCTCCTATTAACATATATATAGAGGTAAGAGAAAGTAAAAATGAAAATTTTTAAAATTTTTATTCTCAACTGCATTTTGTCTATAAAATTCTGAGCTTATTAAAAAAAATCCCTTAAAATTTGGTGCCATAGTTTTCGAGTTGTACGCAATTTAAGATGCAGAGTTTTATTTTTTATAACGTGTATTAATTCTAGCTTAAGAAACGGCGAGATGAGGGGAGGAGGCGCCTGCACCCCCCTCCAGACATTGTCGCCCGCCGGCGAGAGATGCTTCTATTCTTGGAAATAACAATAAAAAAAAAAAAAAAAACATTTCTAAGAAATATTATTATCTCCAATGCAAATCTATCGTCTAAATAAAGTGATTGATTTGACCCAGAGAGAATGATTTCAATTGGAGTTAAGTAACAATAAAAAATGCTCTCTCTTGGATAGGAGAGACAAATAAATAATAGTAAAAAACGTATAGTATTTATTCTTTACTATTTTATGGTCCTATTAATTATTCACTTTTCAATATCCCTTAGATCTCACTCTATTTAAAAAAAACCTGGTGTGACTGATCACACAGCACACCTTCGTTAATCGAAAGTTGTGTTCTGTGCTTGTCACTCCAGATATTTTTTGTCTCGAGATATATTTAGTTTCCGCCGATATATTAGAATTTTTTTTTTTTTTTTTTTCTTTAATCAGAGAATTGAAGATATAAATTTTTTTTTTTTTTTTTTTTTTTATTAAAAAAAAAACATTCACACTTTTTTTCTTATTCACACTCACATTCACACAGTCTTTTCGGCAACTCAGGCCATTTAAGACTTTAGACGATAACCGTTGTATTATATATTATCTATTGTGGGTTCAGGCATTTCTATTTTTTTTTTTTTTTATTTATTGGCTGTTGGCCAGGGCCATCCCGCCAGTTTCCAAAATTACATTATAATATAACTAGCCGCGCCGCCCGCCTTCGGCGGGCTTCGCGTCTAGCCAGGGGGCTACGCCCCCTGGACCCCAGCCGCTGGCTCGGGCCCGCCTGCGGCGGACCCTCGCCTTTCTTAAATATGAGAAACGGGCTGGCGTCTAGACAGGGGGCTACGCCCCCTGGACCCCACCAGCTGGCTCAGGCCCGCCTGCGGCGGACCCTCGCCTTAAATATGAGAAACGGGCTGGCGTCTAGACAGGGGGGCTACGCCCCCTGGACCCCAGCCGCTGGCTCGGGCCCGCCTGCGGCGGACCCTCGCCTTTTCTTAATTATAAAAAGAAAATTATTATTACTAAGTATTCCAGTCCAGTGCCTGCTTGAGGATTTGTTTACCTTCATAGAATACACAACTTCAAAGAATACTTGAATATTTCTCTATACATTTCCTATGGGAGAAATCGTAACTTTAAGAATTAATAACTCAAAAAGTTATAGGAATTTTGGGACCCGAGTATTTTTCCGGGACTCTCCATAACGTCCTCTATAAGACTGCAAAATTTCGTTTCAAAATTCCAATGGGAAGTTGGTCAAACAGAGCGTGACAGACGGACAGACGGACAGACAGACGGACAGACAGACGGACACTCCGTAATTATTATATAGTCTATAGATAGATACAATTATAAAAAGTTTATATAATACATTAATATTAATATTTCTATTTAAGCCAGATATAAAATTTATAAACATGGTAAAATATTTATATTTTGTTACCATGACAACCATTTGTCCTCTTTCCCTTGAAGTACAAGAGTAAAGTGTGTTTCAAACAATTTTGAGAAGAAAATGAGAATATACATTTTAAAAAACATCTAAAAAATAATTGTTTTTTGAATTTTAATCAAAATCGTTGGGGCGAATTTTGAGAAAATTGAAAAAAAAAAATACTGAAAAAGTACATCAGTAAAGTACTGGTACTCTTTGGCCGATTTTGATTAAAAGTTTATTTTTCACGCCCTAGGGGGTGCCTAACTGAGAGAAATCTCAGTGACTTGCCTCATCAGATGTTGTTCCATCCATTTATAGTATGGCTTCTCATGCATTTTATGAGTTTATAAAACTCTCCACAATCGTAGGCATAGCGAAATATCTGCAATTAAATTGTTTTAATGTGAAAAACATTCGCTGGTTTTTTCTTCTCCATAACCTTAATACAATCGTCCCAGCATACTTGGTTTAGTTTACTTCATTATTGAGAGATTTTTGTGTGTTTTTAGTATCATAGCCTAAACAAAGCCAAGAGATAAATGAAGAAAAAGAAAAAAAGTGGAGGGGGAAGGGGCGTTTGTTCCTAGAAGCTAAGATAATAAAATCTTCAAATTGTTGAGATTACTTGTCTGTATTTTTAAAGCAGATGATGGCCTGCTTTTAGAAAGAAAAAGCTTGATATGTTTTTTCTTTTTTATTGAAAAACTTAAGTTTGGCCGACCAATAGCGCATGTATTTGGTTTCGGTTTTTTAAACAAACCATCTTCAAGGCCTAAAAAGAAAATTCGAAAAACACATCAATTATTATACAATGTGCTTACAGGAGGTGAGTTTTGTTACAAGATTTTTTTTTTTTTTTTTTTTTTTTTTTTTTTTTTTTAAACATTCACACTTTTTTCTCATTCACACTCACACTCACACACACATTCACACTGTCTTTTCGGCAGCTCAGGCCATATAAGACATTTACGATAACCGTTATTTATGAATTTATATATATTAGGGTCCAGGCATTTTTATTTAAGCCATCTGGTATCCAGATGGCTTAAATAAAATCATCGGACTGCCTGGGGTCCGAACCCGCGACGTTTGGTATATGAGGTTAGCACGCTAACCTCTACACCACGCCCCGTGGGCTGTTACAAGATTTAAATTACACATATTTTTTATAAAATTTTTTAACATATATACAGTCGTGGACAAAAATGCGTGGACAGGTATCAAAAATAACAAAAAAAGTTCATTTAATTTAACTAATAATGCCTTTATTCAAAACTTTATTGCACATTTAAATTATCAAAGTATAATTTGATAATATAAACAGGAAAATTAATTTTAATAAATAATAAATTAGAATTTTTTATCATTATATCATAAAAACGTAATTTTGCACTTGGACAAAATTAAGTGGACACTGTAAAAATGCTCAAAAATTGAATTATTAATATTTTGTATTACAACATTTGGCTTTTATTATTGCTTGTAATCGACGTGGCACACTTTCTACAAGTTTTTCGAAATAATTGTTATCAATTTTTTTGAAATTGAAGTTGCAATTCAATGAAAAATTCTTCTTTATTATGACTTTTTTCTAATGGAATTTCTATATCCAATAAACTCGACAAATTTTCGATTGAATTGAATTTTGTTGCAATTGAAATAGTATAACAATTTTTATATGATGATCTAAGTATATTTTGTGGCTTTTCGGTACAAAGAGATCTATTTTTTGTGTTTTTTTTACCCATCTCAGTTCCCAGGGAGTTTCGATAATACAGCTATTATGTAATATATAATATATTATATACATCCCTGTTTTTCGAATTTTCTTTTTAGGCCTTGAAGATGAATTTTTTTTAAAAACCGAAACCAAATACATGCTCTATTGGTCGGCCAAACTTAAGTTTTCCAATAAAAGAGAAAAAACATACCAAGCTTTTTTTCTTTCTAAAACCAGCCAATCTTCTGCTTTAAAAATACAGACAAGAAATCTCAACAATTTGAAGATTTTATGTAATATTCTTGTCTAGTTTCGTAACAACAATTCAATATATTGAAAAAATGTCAACGTCCAACCCTTCGTTTGCATCAAACTAAGATAATAAGTTTAAAAATCGAATTATTTTGTGACTTTTTCTCCAACTCCCTCCCGTTAAAATGAAGTGAATTTCATCTCCATAGCCTGAGTAAGAATGTAATATTTTTAACTTTACACGCTCATATGCACATAATTATAATATTTAATTAAGTTCTTCACATGAGAGAGGGAATTAATTTATTTATTATTTTTTTTTCCTGACTCTAATTAATTATTTATATAAAAAAAAATATATATATATTAGATAAGTGGAAATGAATATGCATTAGGCATCCGCCCAGCCCCCCCCCCAGCCCCTCTATTATTCATTCATTTTTGCAAGTTTTCAACGAATGATGATGATAATAATAACTGTCACTTTCATTTTATCCTAAACATGTTTATATCGAAAGTTGCTCTCTCTCTCTCTCTCTTTCTGCTAATTCATTATTTATTTATTTATTTATTTATTTATTAAATCATATTATACATTGAATGATTGTCAATTTTTGATAAAAACACCGTAATTGGACTGTGAAATTGAATTATTATATTTTTTGTTTAAATAAAACAAAAAAAAAGGTGAATAATAATGATTATAAATAATTACAATTTTTTATCAATATTTATTTATAAATTAATACTCAGGGTATTATTTTATTTGATGCGATTTTGGTTTATTGTGTTTAACAAGAATTTTATATTTTACTTTCTCTTGCCTCTATATATGTTAATGTATATAGAGAGAGAAAGTATTGGATTCATGTCAAAAATTCGATGTCGAGATTTTGATGGATATACACGTTTTGAGGTCCCCTGAATCCAAAAAAGTCAAGTCCAAATCATTTGACCTTTTTTGCATGCGAGTCTCATTCCATCTTTTCAGACTCAGGTTTCGGCCGGCCGAAAGTTTCGGCTACTTTTTGGCCGAAACCGAAACTACGGCCGAAACCAGGATTTTTGGCCGAAACTGGCCGAAACCGTAACCGAAACCGAATATTCGGTCGGTTCCTAATATAGATATGACAAAGTAAAAATACAGTATTTAATTTGATATTAACCCGGTGACGTTCCACACGCCACGCAACCGAAATTCGGCTGTTGCTTTTTCCTCTTGCCAGGCCACCCGGCTTCGTTTCACCCCTATGGCTGAATTAACTGCCTCAACAACAAAATCTGAAACATTTTCGTGTTGGTTTGACTCTTTTTTCTTAAAAAATAGGCCTACATCAAAATTCCCTTCTCGGCTTTGTATATTTGATCTTTGTATAGTTAAATTTTAATTCCGTTTATCTCAAATATTATTTACTGCGAAATGATTGTTATCATAAAGATAATAAATTATCTTGCAAACTTAATAAAAAAAAAAAGAATCTTGAGATTATAAATATAATTTTGATATTATATCTATTTAATATTGATTTCTCAAGAACAAATAACGATGATGATGATGATGATGATCCACTTGATCTAAATTTCTTTGTTAATTCGATGTTTGACTTTAAATCTATCAGATTTATAATTTGAAAAAATTTATCTAAATTAAAATTCCAATTTTCAAATATAATATAACGAGAAATGATTGCGATTTATCACAAATTCGGATCATTTGATTTGATTTTTTTCTCTCTTTTCTTTAAGTGTTTCATATTAAAATGAAATTTTGTTTGTCTGTCCATCCGCATGACTTTGTAGATTTTTTTTAATCAATCTAAAGATTTAAATGTCGATTTTGTTCGAAGGAAGAACGCAGCAATGAAAATGAAATTTGTTGGGCAATTAATCGAAAATTGGGGATGGAAAAGTCGACTATGACTTTAGTCGATTTTTTAATGAAAATAATCGACTTTTTAGAATCGAGTTGAAACTCTTTTAAGTCGAATGGAATCGATTCTCACTGGACGACTTCGACTTTTTTCTTACAATACTTAGATGGTAATATAGTTTGTAACGTTTTCATTGATTGACTTTAATCTTTCTTTTAACACCTACACATAACACACCAATCAACACGCTTTCTAAGATCGGTTAGTGAACATATGTGGCATTCTTAATTCCTCAATTTTAATGTTTTATTTTGAGTCTCAACTTTCATATTTTATTTTAATGTTCGGTGCCATATCACGTGCAATTTCTGGATAGAATATTCTTTTATAAAATTATTGAAAACAATATTTGTGTGTGTTGTATTTATTAAAATGTTTAAATACTTAATAAATCTTATATTATTGATGCTGGGTAGGCAGCCAGGATTAGAAGTAAAACAATTGTATTTCAATTTGCTCGTCGATGTTTCGGGTGCTAATCGCCCCCTTCCTCAGGACCTGAATTTTTTTATTTTTTTTTTTAAATAAAATAAAAATATACATTGCAAATATAGAAAATTAGAAGTTATTATATAAAAAAATAATAATTTTCTTTATAAAGAGGTCACTCCTTAAGGCTGTGGTATTTTTTCCTTCCCCCCTCCTTATTAAAAAAAAAACCGTTTTTTTCTTTAAACTGTATTACTTTCTTTCCCGCCCCGGGTTTCCTTTCCCCTCCTGGTTTTTTATTTTTTTTTTTTATATATTTTTTTTTTTTTTTTTTTTTTTTTTCCTTTTTGCCCAAAAATTATTTTTTTTTTCTTTTAATTTTTTTTTTTTTTTTTTTTTTGCCCTTCTTTGTTTTCTTTTTTTTTTTTTTTTTTACTCACATGTCTTTGTTTAAATTGTTATATCCATTATTAATTTTTTTTTCCTCCTCTCTTAGTTAAATCAACATTTTTTAATTAAGTTATTATAAATGCAACTCAATTTTTGAATGCCCTCTTTATAATTACAATTGTTCGGATGTTTTTTAATTGCGATCATTTTAAAAAGTTTCTTTTAAAATAATTGCTTTCTTGGTATAATATTTGAAAATTTTCAGAGTCAAAATCGTGGAGAATATCGAGTGCATGTACTGCAAGAGCTGCAGATCTTTTTTGATTTTTAACTGAGAGTTCATGCTCTCTGATTCGGTCTTTAATCATTCTTTTTAAACACCCTATATAGCAAGCAAGCGTTGCGGTTAGCGGTAGGCGATTAGCACTCGAAACGTCGACGAGCTGATTGAAATAAAATTGTGTTTTACTCTTCTAATCCTGGCTGCCTACCCAGTATCAATAATATACACAATCTCCAGCCAAAGAAAATATATCTTCAATAAATCAAATATTATAAATAAATAAATATATTTAATACTCTATTTACTGAGTATCTCCCAAGCACGAGTTATAGGGTTTTTAAAAAGTCGAATTGAAAGTCGAAAAATATCAAGTTGATTCTAAATTTGAAAATCGAATTTTCGAGCGCCTTTTCCATCCCTAGTAGCTCTACAACGTTGTTTTATCGTCGTTAATTTTCATTGATTTATTAAGTGCTATAATTTATTTATTTATATATGGCTTGCAGGCATGGTAGCCATAGAAAAATTTCATCGCTCGAAACGAGAATTGAATCTCTTGAATTGTAGCATAAGAGGCGAGACTTATACCTCTACGCTTCGACTAGTTTTTATTTAAATCTCGTTCTCTCTGTGATTGTTGGTTTGTTTTTGAATTGGAATGAATTTCCAAGGGATGAATGAAGATAGAGAGCGAGACTCTGCCCACTTGTTACTTTAATACCTCTATTGATTTTCTACTTCATGGGACTTGGAACGTTCTTTCTTGTTTGCTTACTCTTACTTTACCAATTTTCATTTTATTGACTATTTTTTTTTTTTTTAATAAATCAAACACGAACAAATTTAAACAAAAATATTTTGAAAATAAAACAATGTTCAATCAATGGATTAATAATAAAATTTCCATTTTTCTCTCAATAATATTAATAAAAAAAAAAGTATTTAGTAGTAGCTGTATAAAGTTGTTTTATCGTAGTTAATTTTCATTGATTCAATAAGTGCTATATTTAAAGAAACGATTAATAAAAGGTGATTAAGTAAGTATTTCTGATAATAACAGAGATAATATTTTTTTTTCTTTTAGTAATTTTTAGATAATCATGCAATAAGATAATAATTAAGATAGAAGACATATTAATTCACTTTTTAAGTACTAGCCTGTCAGGGATATTTCAATAAAATTATCTTTAAAGACAAATATGTATATGAAACTTGAAAAGAAAAAGAATTATTTTATTTTGAAACAGGTGGTTTAAATAAAACAAAGTAGTTATAGAGAAATTAATATTGGGCTATATGTGCGGCTCTAAAACAAAATCTGGTGTGGCCATTACAGAAAAACAGCAAGGCTAATTGGATTATTATTATTATGATCGAAATTGAGATAAGAACGCCATCTTGTATGGAAAAAGAAGATCTAGAGTATCTCTTTATTTAAATCACAACATTATTACTCTGTGCACTTTTTTTTTGTATAATACTGTACAAGAAAAATAAGTCATTGCCATTGGTTTTGATTACAATTGTGCCAATGAAATCCCTCTTATCTTAGATTTAGATTAATGGCGCTTGGTTCCTTCATGCATAACATCGTCCAATCCAAATTTTATTTTATTTGTTTTTTATTTATAATTATTATATTATCTAAAAAAAATTTCTCCACTTTAAGTTTCTTGGAGAAGGGGGAGGGGATCTTCCCCCCCCCCCCGGTTCATAAAACTTTGCCCCCCCCCCCAAGCAGAAATCCTGGCTACGCTACTGTTTGGGGGAGGTTTAAGCACTGCCCTTTAATAGTTTTTAAAAAGTGTCGTCCTAGGGCTAAATTTTTGATAATATTTTTCTGTTTTATAAATTTTAAATCTTGAATTCAAATGTACCATACTATCTGAAACTAAATAAATATATTGTTTGTAGATGGCCGTAAGGATGATCAATTTTATTATCAGGACATCGGCCAAAAAATAAATACTTTTGCGTATTACAGTGTTTGTTTATTTGTAAATATTTCGATTCCAGTGATATAGAAGCATTATGAAAATTGCATTGATGGAATGCTCAGCTATTTTGTCATATTGGATGGTAGGAATTAACGATTTGCAAAACATCTGTTAATTGTACTGAAGATGAATCTATATCACTGGAATCAAAATATTTACAAATAAAAGGATAATACGCAAAAGTATTTTTTTGGCCGATTTCCTTATAATAAAATTAAATAAATATATGAGGATACAAAAAATCTAGTGTGACAAGCACTGAATACAACTTTCGATTACCGAGGGTAAAGAAAGTTGTGTGCTGTGCGATCAGTTACACCAGATTTTTTAATTAAATTTTGTAAATGACCGAACGCCCATGTAAATTTGCAGAATAAGTTTTATTTTTGGAAATGGATGCTTAAGGCTAAAGGCCTATTTGTCTCAATTATCAGCACTTATTGATTTCCGAGGAAGGGGCACTCTTACTCCCCTCCCTGCTTCATTAAAATGAAGAGATTAATTTAATATATCATTTCTCCAGATTTTATTAAAAAAGTTATTAATAAACTAAAAGATATTGCTAACTACAATGCTTGTATATTTATTTATTTTTAATTTTCGTATTTATAGGCTATCTCTAAATAGTGAGGATTCCCACCAAGCTTTTTCTCTTTTCTCTATTGTCATATGGACGGAGTTTTCTCTCTCTACCTGGTCATTAGAGGAAGGAATTTATGGTCTATTTTCAGTGACCAAGAATTGTTTGTATTCTATAGCAACGAAATACGAGCAAAAAGCCTCATAAATTCAATATTATTAAGTTGAAAAAATTTCCTATTTCTTATTAGGCTAATACGATAAGGAATAAGAAAGGTTTTAGGTTTTTTTTTTCTGCATCAGAGACCATTTAATTGGTAGACATTACATAATTTAGATAAATTAGATGCACAAAGAAGCTTGAGAGATTTACCTCTACGCCCTGCTTCAGGGATTTTGGCAATAAGACCGGCTCGACGTATGGCCCTGATGGTTGATTTGACAGATGGAGTGGAAAGAGAAAGAAAAACTGGCGATATGAATAACAAAAATGAGTTGCAAAACTTTCCCCGCTTTTATTAAACCTAACATGCACCCTGGGAATTTCCTCCACGGAGAATATCTTAATGATTTCGATGATTTGGTCGAAGGGATGTTGAGAAATTCGCGGCTATTAATAGATAAATATTGAGAGTATATTTTTATCGCTCCATACGAG
>JAKCPI010008219.1:0-10173 GCA_023213315.1 Euborellia annulipes
AATGGGAAATCAATTGGCGTATATTAAATTAAAAACTGAGAAAAATATTTATTTAGTATTTGAATCATTTTAAATTATTTTAAAAATTATATTTTATCAATTTAAAAATTGAAAAATTAAATCTCACAATTATTTTTTTATAAATCTTCATATATATTAAATTTCAACTTTTCTATTTTTGTCGTCATGGCTTGTGACGTCATAACTTGTAGCGTCATAACTTGTAGCGTCATAACTTGTAGCGTCATAACTTGTAGCGTCATAACTTGTAGCGTCACGGCCTTTGACATCACGGCTTGTAACGCGACATGCTGATAGAGAAACGAAAAAATTTGTGTCGATCAAAATAAAGTTTCACTTTAAAAAAGAGGATAATATATTTTAATTTTGAAGAGGACTTTTCAGTTCTAGATAAAGACCATCATCAATTTAAGCTAAAACGCTAAATTTCTCATCATAACTTGAGGATGGTGAAAACTCCTCTTAGATTTAACAAGCGAGGGAATATTTTTTAATTTATATGCTATTTGGCCCCTTTGTAAAAAAAAAGTATCGTTACCAATGATTTTATTTTGGAATTTGTTAAATATGGTCCAGTTGGCAACGCAATGCATCCTCCCAAGTGCTTATGGTTCACAATTATCGGCTTTTCTAGATTAGATTTCCAATAATTACGTACTTTAACACTTTATTAGTCGGTAAAAAAAAGTAACAACTAACTAACCACAACTAATAATTTTTTAAATTTAATTTTGAATAAATTTTTATTGAATTTTCAAAAAACTTTTGTTCAAGATTTTTCTCTTTTTATTACAACGCTTTTATTAACTTGCTTTCCTGTTTTTCCGACAAATTTGCAAATCGAAATTTCGACCACTTCTACTTAAGCTAGAGCTTTGAAATTTTATACACGTATGTAACTCCCGTGACAATGCAATATTTGATGTGTCTCATCTTTGTAGGTGAATTAATTACAAAATGGCGGCCGATCAAAAAAAGTGGGGGGGAAGTTTTATAATCAAAATTTCTCCTATTTATAATTAATTTAGAGTTTCGAGCATTAGCAGAGGTGTTAAATAGACTTTACTCTACAAAATGTGCTATTCAAAATAATTAAAAATTAATTAAATTGAGATTAGCGGCCAATTAATCACATTTCCATTGTTCGGTCCGACAAAGTTAGCGATTGAAATTACGACCAGTTCTACTTAACCTAAAGCTTTGAAATTTTATACACGTATGTAACTCCCGTGACAATGCAATATTTGATATGTCTCATCTTTGTAGGTGAATTAATTACAAAATGGCGGCCGATTAAAAAAAGTGGGGGTAAAACTTTATAATCAAAATTTCACCTATTTATAATTAATTTAGAGTTTTGAGCATTAGCAGAGGTGTTAAATAGACTTAACTCTACAAAATGTGCTATTCAAAATAATTAAAAATTAATTAACTTCAGATTAGCGGCCAATTAATCACATTTCCATTGTTCGGTCCGACAAAGTTAGCGATTGAAATTACGACTAGTTCTACTTAACCTAGAGCTTTGAAATTTTCTACACATATGTAACTCCCGTGACAATGCAATATTTGATATGTCTCATCTTTGTAGGTGAATTAATTACAAAATGGCGGCCGATTAAAAAAAGTGGGGGTAAAACTTTATAATCAAAATTTCTCCTATTTATAATTAATTTAGAGTTTTGAGCATTAGCAGAGGTGTTAAATAGACTTTACTCTACAAAATGTGCTATTCAAAATAATTAAAAATTAATTAAATTCAGATTAGCGGCCAATTAATCAATTTCCATTGTTTGGGCCGACAAAGTTGCGGATTGAAATTACGACCAGTTCTAGTTAATCTAGAGCTTTGAAATTTTATTCACGTATGTAACTCCCGTGACAATGCAATATTTGATATGTCTCATCTTTGTAGGTGAATTAATTACAAAATGGCGGCCGATCAAAAAAGTGGGGGGAAGTTTTATAATCAAAATTTCTCCTATTTATAATTAATTTAGAGTTTCGAGCATTAGCAGAGGTGTTAAATAGACTTTACTCTACAAAATGTGCTATTCAAAATAATTAAAAATTAATTAAATTGAGATTAGCGGCCAATTAATCACATTTCCATTGTTCGGTCCGACAAAGTTGCGATTGAAATAGACCAGTTCTACTTAACCTACTTTGAAATTTTAAAAAGGGATTGAAATTACGAAAGTTCTAGTTAAGCTAGAGCTTGAAATTTTATCACGTATGTAACTCCCGTGACAATGCAATATTTGATATGTCTCATCTTTGTAGGTGAATTAATTACAAAATGGCGGCCGATCAAAAAAAGTGGGGGGGGAAGTTTTATAATCAAAATTTCTCCTATTTATAATTAATTTAGAGTTTCGAGCATTAGCAGAGGTGTTAAATAGACTTTACTCTACAAAATGTGCTATTCAAAATAATTAAAAATTAATTAAATTGAGATTAGCGGCCAATTAATCACATTTCCATTGTTCGGTCCGACAAAGTTAGCGATTGAAATTACGACCAGTTCTACTTAACCTAAAGCTTTGAAATTTTATACACGTATGTAACTCCCGTGACAATGCAATATTTGATGTGTCTCATCTTTGTAGATCAATTAATTTCGGCCTATCAAAAAAAAGAGGGGGGGAAATTTATAATCAAAAATTTCTCATCTTTTAAAATACAAATTGTCTTATTGTATCGTGTATATGTATATAACTCATACGTATTAATATTTTATTACAAAAACTAAAAAGAGTTAAATAAAATAATATAAAAAAAAAATTTAAAAACAACGCTTTTATAAATGTACTAAAAAGAGAAAAATAATTATGTATAATTTCTTTAAAATTATATTAAAAATTAATATATGTTACTAAAACTAAAAGCGTTGGGCGCGCAAATTAACAATCTCTTGCAATTTGCATTGCAGAGGATCAACTAACCTTAATTCACCGATACATGAATCAAAAAAAAAAAAAAATAAAATAAAATAATCTAACTAGAACATTTGAGTCACTTCAAACTGTTTTGCCTAACTACCCGCCAAGTCTATGGTATGAAAATGTATTCATAAAACATATAATAGGCCTATTTATACAATTAAAATTTGCAAATCCCGCGCCCAACGCTTTTAGTTTTAGTAACATATATTAATTTTTAATATAATTTTAAAGAAATTATACATAATTATTTTTCTCTTTTTAGTACATTTATAAAAGCGTTGTTTTTAAATTTTTTTTTTATATTATTTTTTTTCGTCTTAAATTAGAAATTAAAGTTTCGCTTCAAATAAATATAAATCTTTATTTTTGCTTTCTTCAATTAGGTCGTTGTGTTTACTGAGATGGGTTTCTATTTCCTTCCACAGAAATTAACACAAAAAACAATAAATATTCACTCTGTTTTAGACTAACAGAGATTTTTTTTATTAACGAAACTATTTTTTAATTTAATTAGAAATAATCTATTCTAACAATTTAAAACAATACAAGTAAAAAAAAAAAATTAAATAATCCGTTGACACGCTATTTATATTGTATTTTTGGCCCATTTCATTCAGGTTGAGCATCAATTAATTAAGTATTATCTTATTAAATTTTTCCCAAAATATATTCCAAGAGAGAGAGAGAGAGAGAGAGAGAGGAATGTTCTCTCCCACGGACGTTAAAACTCTCCCCTCTTTCAAATACAACTAATTAGTATACAATGCGGTTAACTAATTAGTTGGCCTAGACACAGAGAGAGAGGGAAGATGATTTTTTTATTCTTTTTACCCTTTACAACATTAATCGACTTCAAGTTCAAAATGGAGGGTGCAAAAATTGCAAATAAGAGAGAGAGATCTGATCTTAATATATTCGCACTTTTGTATTTAGAATTTTAAAAATCTGGTGTGTGGTCGCACAGAACACAACTTTCTCGTACCTCCGGTAATCGAAAGTTGTGTTCTGTGCTTGTCACACCAGATTTTTTTGTGTCGAGATATATTTAGTTTCTGATGATACGTATTTATTTATTTTTTTTTAACATTTTGGCTGCAGAGGCCATTTGACTTTTATAAATTTATATATTATTTATATTCTACAGTATCGATGGCTTCCGGCGGGCGTTCAATGGTCTTGTTTGTGTTAATACGTATTTTAAAATTCATGATTTAAAATATTTATATTTTGTTTAATCGAAAAAAAAACTGAAAAAGTACATCAGTAAAGTACTAGTACTCTTTGGTCGATTTTGTTCAAAAGTTTTGCGTTACGTCACAGGGGGTACTCAACTTAAATATAAAATTTCTGCTTTCTAGCTCTTTTCGTTCTTGAGATATTTTGTTCACAAACAGACCATGTCGCGAAAACCACTTTTTTGGATTCAGGGGACCGCAAAACGTGTATATCCGTTAAAATCTCGATATCGAATTTTTGACATGAATCCAATACTTTCTCTATATATAATAACATATATAGAGGTAAGAGAAAGTGTTATTGTTATTTTATTCATAGAAAAATTATGGATTAATATGTATGTTAATTGTATTCATTTTGTATTATAGCCCTGATGATTGCCTATATATGACCGAAACGTCGGTTCTGGCTTATGTGATAAATTTTAAATAGCTGCTTCGCTCATTCACACTTTCAAAAGTTAGAATAAAAGATCCTAATTTTAGAGATATTGTAAAAAAATAATTGTTATAATAATTTTAAACAAAATCATCAGAACGAATTTTTGAAAATAAAAAATATGTCTTAAAATTACACATGGATTATCAACGATATGAAGAAGTTGTAGATTTGCGCTTAGTCACACCAGATTTGTTTAAATATTTAAAGGATTTTAAAAATTATTAGTAAAATATAGGCTAATTCATCTATTTCAGCAATTACACTGACAAGGGGACGGCCAAGTGAGTATATCACGGATTCGTTTGAAAAAAATTGAGGTGATACTTTGAGCCAAAAAATTTTCACGTGTTTCGGCGTTTTACTCCATAGAGCCCTGATTGGCCAAAAAAAAATAAATAAATACCGAAACAATTTTCGCGCTTTCAAGTAGTTTCTGTTTGAAACATTACGTAACAGTAAGCTGTGGCTAGGTTGGTAGCGTAGCCTACTGGTAAGTTTGTGGTCCCGGGTTCAAACGACGGAGTAAGCAATTTTTTTTTTTTTTTATCTTTTTATGTTATTGTAACAAACAATATATTTATTTAAAACTGTTTCATATTTTTTTTTTCATATTTTATTATTTTTTTTAGTAATTAAATTTTAAAATTTTTTTAAATATCCTTTATAAACTGCGCTAATTGTCGCCTACTTATTTGTTTTGCATGTTTTTATGACTTATATCACCCTACTTCGTGTGGGGTAAGTGTACAAGTAAATTAACAAAGTAAGTTATCTATATTCGCTTGACTACCTAATTTCTTTTATTAAATATAAGCAAATAAATTTTTTATAAATATCACGTATTTATTTAATTAATGGATTATTTTATGCCTTCTTTATTTCTTAATATATTTAGATACTGTAATAAATGATATTTTCTTCATGAATTTAAATTAAATTTTAATTTTAAGGTAATAAATAAACTCGAAAAACAATTTTAACAAAATTTTAAAATTTAATTACTAAAAAAAAAATAATAAAATATGAAAAAAAAAATATGAAACAGTTTTAAATATATTGTTTGTTACAATAACATAAAAAGATTAAAAAAAAAAAAATTGCTTACTCCGTCGTTTGAACCCGGGACCACATACTTACCAGTCGGCTACGCTACCAACCTAGCCACAGCTGACTGTTACGTAATGTTTCAAACAGAAACTACTTGAAAGCGCGAAAATTATTTCGGTATTTATTTATTTTTTTTTGGCCAATCGGGGCTCTATGGAGTAAAACGCCGAAACACGTGAAAATTTTTTTGGCTCAAAGTATCACCTCAATTTTTTTCAAACGAATCCGTGATATACTCACTTGGCCGTCCCCTTGTGAGATGTTTAAATGAACTGGTCGATTGAATAACGCTCAGAACGCAAAGCGAATCAATTTCTGATTTTAATTTGTTTTGTAAATTCAAGTGCGAAAAGAACAGATAAGAAGAGATTTATAAAATACGTACATATAGAGTAGAGATTTTGTCTCTTTGCTACTCTTCTTTTTAAATTCTTTGCATTATTTATTACATAGGATAACCAAAGGGGGATATAAGAAAGAATTATTGGCCTCCTTTATTCAAAAAAAAAAAAAAAAATCCATCTGCCCTGTTGATTTATAACGCGAAAAAGGCGCTTGCATGCATTGCCAACTGCAACAGAGTGACAAAAAGGATATTTGATAGTTCGGAAATTTGATCTACCGACAGCCGAAGAGGTAGAGTTGCAAATAAAAAAAATCAACACTCATTTGATCTTTACTTAATTTGTTAATCCATTGTTTTTATAAAATGATATTCTTATGCATTTCCTGCAAATCATTAAGAATGCAATGATTCATTTGTGAAGAGAAGAAACAACAACAACAACCCGTTGGTTTATTTTTGAGATAGAAATAAGAGATAAGTTGAATTCGAATTCAAAATGGCTCTAAATTCTAAAATTTTTTTTTCTTTTTCTATAAATACAGGAAAGTTAATTTGTCATTTGGTCACTAATGACCCGAGAGGGGAAAATTTTTCTTTGAGTCATCCAAAAGGGACATCTAAAATTATTTCAAAGAAATAAAATATTAAAATTATGTCAACGCTAATGGCACAAATTAAAAAAGATAGAAATCGAAATTGTTTAAAATAGAATAAAAGAATATAATAAAATCAAGAAGCGTATTTTATAATACAGCGGAGTCGAAACGGGATTCTGAAAATACCGGATTACACGAAACATTTAATATAATACAAAATTACATCTCTTACAAAAATCAACAATGCCAATATATTTTCTTAAATTACCCCTTTATTTTTGCTGCAATATACCGATGAAGTCCGGATTAGCAAGACTCTACTCTAACATTAAGAAAGATGATAATTTTAAAAGAATATCGAAATTTCATTTTTGCATGCGTTTCGGCCGCAGTCTTTATACCTTCATCAGTATGTTTATCATTGATTATTGTCATAATTGCCCTTTAACCTCCTACACTGCTCAACTCTATTAGAAGTTAATAAAGAAAAATTTAAATATTAATGCTCAAAAGACAAATAAACCCTCGGGCTTTGGTAGCGCGTCTGCCCTGGTTCGGATCCCAGGCAGTCCGAAGATTTATTTAAGCCATTTGGATACCAAATGGCTTAAATAAGAATGCATGGACCCCTGATATATATATATTTACAAATAACGAGTATCGTTTAGTCTTATATGGCCTGAGATGCCGAGAAGACGGTGTGAATGGAAAAAAAAGTGTGTTAAAAAACAAATACAAATAAAACGAAAAGAAATTCAAAGTCAATTTTTTTTTTAAAGTAAATCTGAGGCAATATTTACTGGTAGTTACAAGAAAATGTAATTTAGAAGCATTAAAAAAAAATGGAACATTTCTTTTGAGTTTGACTAGATTATTTATTTATTTATTTATTTTAATTTAAAAATTAAAATTATTTTTTTAATTGTAAATTTTTGTCAAATGAGAATCTCTTGACTCCTAGCACAAGAGGCAGAAACTTAACCACTGAGCCATGGCCCCCAAGTGCTACTAGATTATTAAAAATTTGTTTCATCAAAAATAAATGATTATTGAAATTTTTATTTAATTATTACGAAGGCTAATTATTATTTTAATTATTTATTATATATTATTGTATAAATTTTTAATAAACACCGAATGAAATTCAAAAAGAGCAATTCTTTTTTTCTTCAGGAATAAAATATTAAATATATTAAAATATAACAAAAAATCAAAAGTCCATTTTGCTTATATTTTTATTTTAGTTTTTTTTTTTTTTTTTTTCAAATAATTGGTGAAGAAGATGACTAAAAGTTGACTTTTGATTTTTAAAAATATTTTTAAAGTGAAACTTTTTTTTATTAAAAATCAAAACAAAAATAATTTATTTCTGGATTAAACAAAATTTATAAGAAATCAAATCGATTTTTTCTTTCTCTTGCCTATGTATATATGTAATATATATATATAGAGAAAGTATTTTTTTTGGCAAACGTTAAATCTAAATAATTATCCCATTTGTAAAAAGATTAGTGAATTTTCCATTTGCTGAGAAAAGAAATTCGCCGTTCGTTTTAAGGGTAGGGGAAAAAAGAAAAAGAAAGAAAGAAAAAGGTTTGTTTGTTGTTGAGTGGAAAATGGAGAAAACGAACGAGTGACTTGAGATCAGTGTCAGTTGCTGTGAATAAACCTCTTAACATTCAAACCCGACATGTTACTTCTTCTCTTTCTTTCTCCTGGCTTTTTACTTTTTTTTTTTTTTTTTTTGCCCTATCGTCTCGAATAGATCACTCTATCTTTGCAACATCTTTCTCATTTAATTGTTTTCTATTTTGAGAAGAAGACGAACAGCCATTTTGGTTTGTTTATCCCAAACAATTAAGCCAATTACGGGTTAATATTTATTTATTTATTTAAATATAATGGCATTAACTAATAAAAACATTTGGATACCAAATGACTTAAATAAAAATGCCTGGACCCCCCAATTGATATATTAAACATACTGATTATCGTAAAAAGTCTTAAATGGCCTCAGTTGCCGAAAAGACTGTGTGAATGTGAGTGTGAATGAGAAAAAAGTGTGAATGTTTAAAAAAAAAAAAAAAAAAAAAAAAACTAATAAAAACAAAAAAATACTGGCATGTTAAGCAGAGGTTTTAAATTAAAATTGAATATTTTTATAGCTTCCAATGCCGGAAGGACAAAAATAAAACCTCTAAAAGATATTATAATTAGTTTGTAATTAAATACTTTATTATTGAGCAATAATCAAGTATTGTTAGTAATTAATTAAAAAGCCTACAATTATTTAATAATTAAAAGAAAATAGTGAGCCTAATTAAAAATTATTTTCTATTTAAAAATTAAATAAAAAAATCAAAATTTTAAACACAAAACAAAATCTGAGATTTTTTTTTGTTTAAATCTTGACATTAAAAAAGAAAGAGAATTGAATGTTGATTGTAACAAAAAAAAAAAGAAATAAAAGCAAGAGTTAGTCTTTTTTTTTTGTTCTAAAAGAGAACCAACGATGCTATTATAAATTAATTACTATATTTATAAAGATAATAGTGAATTTTCCCCTAAATAATTACTAACCTTTGCTCGATTAGGAGATTATTGAGAATTTCGTTAAAAAAACTATTAACAAGACGTTTTGCTTGAAAAATTATAAAGAATATAATATTTTGCATATTAAAATGATATCAAATGGATTTTAGTGGTACACTCAAAGCGGGTTTGTATTGAAAAGAATTTAGTAAGGAAAAGAAGAGAATAGAAAGAAAATTCACTGGAATATAAATACAAATCAAATTTTTAAGTATTTACATTAAAAATATTTTTTTTTTTCAAATTTGGGGGGTGTAATTACCCCCTTAACCCCCCCCTGTATCAGCTCTTGATCCTTAGTGTTACAAAGAAATACAAAAATGAAAAGATTTTTCTAAAACTAAAGGAACGAATCTACTGTAGAAAGTTTAAAAGAGAAGAAATAAAATACTGTATGAAATAAGGGATGTCTACTGGCTCTAATGATTTGTTTTCACTTTCAACAACAAATACCTATCCAACTAAAATATTTTAAATTCCTATTTTTTTTTTTAATTTTATTTAATCCACCTTCACTTTCTCTCCATCGATTATTTTAAATTAAAGAGAGAGAAACAGAAAAGACAAATTTAAAACAAGTTGAGGTGAAGAGAAAATATCTGATTTCAAGCATATATTTCTCTTTTTTTTTTATCTTATCAAAAGATCTCTCGCAGATTGCGAGATTATGCCCCAACTGGATGTCCGACATTCTTCCTTTAGGTCTGTAATAATTCCTCTAATCAAAAAACATTCTTTGAAAGTTTTTTGTGGGGGTTCAAAAAAAATAAAAATAAAAATAAAAACGAATGAGTCATTGGATAGTAAAAACAAAAAAAAAAAAAGACATGAAATTATATTATTTAATTAAAAGAGATAATTTAATTAGCGTTAGAATATATTAGAAATT